>CM073646.1:17030915-17046523 GCA_037074605.1 Trachinotus ovatus | reverse complement strand
GTCGGGGGGGGGGGACTCGTAGGCCTGAGTCTGGCCGCCCAGAGATCCCATCATTTATTTCCCAATTATACAATTGTACACATACTGTAATAATAAGAAGATTGTCTAAAGGAAAAAACATCAGAAAAAATTATCACAATGGCTGCAAGGCAGTTTGCTAAAGGGCCAATAGTTTCTTATAAAACTCTGCTTGGTATCCGTCTGGCCCAGATGATTTATTGTTGGGCAGAAGTTGAAATGCTTTGGAGATTTCATGATTGGGTCTGGTTCAGTCTGGGTAGGGAAACACTCTGGAGTGTAGAGAGTTGTGAATGTGAGTTGTGAGTCAAATAATAGTCCAAAAACTTTTGCCTGGCTTGATTGTGTCTGCCGGTTCTATCTGTTTGCTTCTTTCCTCCTCTCTGTGCTCAGTTATACAGTATTTTAATAGTATTAGTAATAGTTTAATAATAAAAACAAAGTACTGTGGACGCAGCCTCATCTTCTGCAGTGCACATGTTTTGTAGGAACTTTGTGAGCAGATTACATTCTTCTTTGAACCTAATGAGGAAATGTGATTAGTTTATCAAAGCTTTCTAGTTCTTAATCTTAAATGCAGCTAATCTGTTATCAGTTATGTGTGAATCAGGCTTTATTTCAATGATTTCCTCCAAGAAGTCGGTTCAGGACTTTGTTCTGACAAATGAACACAAACAGGGGAAACAATAACCAAAGATGATAATAACAGTAAGACTAAAGGTAATAATTGTAGCAGTGGGTGGCTGCAGTCACAGATTACAACTCTGCCACAAAATGTCAAATATCAGTAAGATTTATAAGGTTCAAGCAGCAGCAACAGTTTTTATTAATGTTTAAAGTAAAACTAAACTTTTCATGACCACTGTCTGATTTAAATGTGGAAGCTAAGGTCGATCATCAGAACTTCACATAACTTGACTTGTGACTAATTTGATCTGAGCAGTGACGTGTGGAAAAATAATAAGAATAATAATAAGTCTGTATATATACGTGCACATGGGTCACAAAATCAAATACATAAGTTCAGGCATCTATAATTTATGCACTGTCATCAGACTGTGAGGAGAGAGCGGTTGTGTGTCGTAAGAGGAACCAGCGTTGGAGATATTGTAAAACAGGTGAACAGGTGTTTTCGTGTGATATTTTGTTGGTTTTCATAGAGGCTGTGAGTTTTTCTAAGTGTGAATGATCTGTAAGTGAACCGAGCCAAGTGGTTTATGGATATCTTTGTTTTATCTTTCCAGTTCAGATGTACGGTCTCCGTGGCAACGGTTAATGACATCAATACAAATGGTTTGTACTGGGACGGTACATGTAATGTAGAGAGGTCACAGAGTAGTGCAATGATTGGATGAATGAGTTCGCTGAGGCTGAGCACCTCAGATAACCTGCTCATGATCTCCGACCAGAAGTTTAAGATAAATGGGCAGAGCCAGAGGTTGAGCAACGTTGTTCCTGTAGAGGTTAATTGGGTTAAATAGTCTGAATGTTTTCTGAGGAGTGTCCTCCCCTGATGAAGCCCGTTTGGTCTGTTTGTATTAGTGATGAGATGATAGTTTCCTGTCTGACTGATGAAGGTTTGATAATGATTTTTATGTTTGTATTGATTAATGACATCATTAATATGATATGATAATTGATATGGGTTGAAAACTGGAGCAGTGACTGGGCTCTTTGTTTGGTTTTTGGATAAGTGTATTATGGGCAGTATTCATGTGATGGGCTATGGCTTTATTGTGGTAAATTTCAGATATTACTCTGAAGAGCAGCGATGAGAGGAGAGGCCAATAGTTTCTTATAAAACTCTGCTTGGTATCCGTCTGGCCCAGGTGATCTATTGTTGGGCAGAAGTTGAAATGCTTTGGAGATTTCATGATTGGGTCTGGTTCAGTCTGGGTAGGGAGACACTCTGGAGTGTAGAGAGTTGTGAATGTGAGTTGTGAGTCATTAATTATGGATTGGATTATGTTATATTGCCCAATGGGTCTATTACTGAAGTAATGGTGGATTTTCTCTGTTTGTTGCTTCAGTTGATTTGCTCAAAAAAAGGACCTGTTTAATTACCAAATCCAAAGTGCTGCTGCTTGTTTGAGGAGTGTATCTTCAGTTTTCTTGTTTGGTATATTGTTTCACTCATGTTTGGTTTTTAGGAGCTCTTTCATGAGTGAATCACTGGGGGAGTGTGAGGCCAGGAGGTCAGATCTCTTCACCTCTCAGGAAACCAGCATTTAAATAATAGTCCAAAAACTTTTGCCTGGCTTGATTGTGTCTGCCGGTTCTATCTGTGTGCTTCTTTCCTCCTCTCTGTGCTCAGTTACACAGTATTTTAATAATATTAGTAATAGTTTAATAATGAAAACAAAGTACTGTGGACGCAGCCTCATCTTCTGCAGTGCACATGTTTTGTAGGAACTTTGTGAGCAGATTACATTCTTCTTTGAGCCTAATGAGGAAATGTGATTAGTTTATCAAAGCTTTCTTTTCTTTCGTTCTTAATCTTAAATGCAGCTAATCTGTTATCAGTTATGTGTGAATCAGGCTTTATTTCAATGATGAATGACTTTTACTTTCTTTAGAAGAAAGTACAATTCAGCGTGTGAAAACAGCTGTATGATGTCTTCTGTCACTGTGGATGAGCTTTTTGAAGTCTGAAACATCAAACCCTGGTCTGTCTCACGTTGTCTGGATGATCAAATCTTTCATATAATCTGTTATAGTAGCTTCACATGCACATTAACCCCTATTACGGACTTAACCTGGTTGAATCATATTCAGAGTATTTTATCTGTGATGCTAACGTCATCAGGTTTCTGGTCGTCTTTGATGCTTGTACATCCCCGACAGTCCTTCCTCCATTCCTGCGCTGAGAAGTCGGTCTTATCAGTGACACACATCCAATCCAAAATTCCTTTTTGTTCTGTTTTTGTTCTACATGATACAACTGTTCCTAGAAGTCTCTCTGTGGCCTCCTTTTTGTGATCACTTCATTGTCGTGTCTAGAATTAATGTTTGTATCAGATTCCTGATATATTGCATTCACAAGACCGTGACATCATATAACTTTGACCTTTGACCTTTGACCAACAAACTATAATCAGTTCATCCTTGAGTCCAAGTGAAAGTTTGTGCCACATTTGAAGAAATTCCTCAAAGGTGTTACTGAGATATCTGGTTGAGAAGACAACCTGAAACCATGGAGCCTCTGGCCCCGACCGTCACGTGGAGGCATGAAAATAGTTTGGGGTTTGAAAGAAGTGAGTTTCTAGGAGGAAGCAGGATGTAGTGCAAAGGTGAAACCACACTATGGACTAAGAGTCAAGATGTCCACATCCTTACTTGTGAGTTACCAAAACTGCCTGGAAGGGGAGATCAGGATGTGTTTGATTTACTTGGACGATGGAGGAACTTCTTTTCACTGGACCAGTAATCTGTTTTTACAGTAACTTCCTCGCTCAAGGTGGAAGGAGGGTTTTATTTATCAGCCTGCACAAGAAAGTTAGGAGGACTTTGCACTCAGCCAGATGCTTATCTGAAGATATACAGAAATCTAGATGCTCTCTTCCTTGTTTTCTTTGTACTGTTCCCCCTCCTCACACCTCTGCAGATGGTAATCACCCTTTCTCACACCTGCGGTCACTGCAGTGAGACACAGCTTTCTTCCTCCCGCCTTTTCTTCCTAGGTTTAATGCAAATACACTTTAATGTGGTTGTTGCCAAGGCAACTCAGTAACAGAAGCTGCAGTATTCACTTCACTTAAATTTAAAATGCTCAGTGAAGAACGGGCATTGCAGGTCACCATCAGAAACATCACTGGTTTAAACTGATATGACAGCATTGTTCTTGTTTTAGCAACTAGAGTTATTCATAAGTTCCATATCACCACTAATGATGCTACACACCCAAATATGTAACCAAAGCTTAATTAACAGATTACAGCATATGCTGGATTGTAGTGGGACAGGTCCTTAATTATGTCATTAACACAATGTTCACTTGGAGTGAACATTTTACAAACAACATTTGAGTGTCCCAGATGCCAGTCATTCAAAGGTTTCATGTTTTGGTTTGTGTAATAAACGTAAAGAATCTTGAGGACAATAACAGGAATTTAATGCACAGAGATATAGTGATACACATTTGTTTATCAAACCATTATCTATTATAAACAGATAATTAACATCATAACCAACTCCCTTCCCCTCCCTTCTGCCTTTGATGTAATAGATAATGCTGGCAGCAGCGTCGTTAGTGTTGGGCGTCTCTCTTGTTGCTTCCATGATAGGCAGGTCAAGACAGGTGTGTCTCAGCTGTCTGAGAGGAAAATAGTTCCACAGAAGTGTGGTCTTTGGAAGATGACCAACTGCCACTGAAGAGTTTCTGCCGCTGCAGCCTGTTTGTTTTCAAGTTGAGCAATGAAAAATTCCAGTTTTGATAATAACTGAGAAAAGGAATTAAGAGAAACCTGATCTCCTGGTCGTGCCTTCTCATGTTTTCTCTTATATTTTCATTGTAGTGAAAAGCCGAATGTGTTAAGAATTTTAACCTTTTCCAGTTTGTTATCTAGTTGTCAGAGTAAACCGGAGAGTGAAAACTGAAATGATAAAAATCTATGGTCGACCTGTTAACAACAAGTTGGCTGATCTGCCTGATAAAGTTCATGGATTTGTGCAGACAGACAAACAGAGAAGGTGGAGGAATTCGCTTAAAGTTCAACATTTAAACACCGGATCATAAAAGGACGTGCAGGAAAGTGAGGTTGCTTTTCCTTGGTAAGAGTCACCCAACCATTCATTAGGACCCACCCAGTAATATGTGTTGTTCCAATCTCTAATACAGTCTTATACATAGAGGTGTGTCATATAATGAATACGTATCACAGCTTGTTCCATGTGCGATGTAGTAAATGACTGCATTGTGAACATGGAGAGCAACAGTAACTGCAGATGGAGGCAGAGGACAGTTCAGTGTTTTATGTTGTGTTTGCATTCAGACGTGTTTTTTATTGCAGTGCTACAGTGTTTCTTTGATCCTCCACAGATGCTTGGACTTGGACTTACAGGCCTCTGACACCAGAGATCTGGATTTGCATCTTTTATTTCTTCTGTCACTATTTTAAAGCAGTGGTGCAAACTAACTAAGTACATTCACTCAAGTTGTGTAGTTTTGAGGAACTGTATTGGAGTATCTTGGAGGAATATATTGTGCATTTGGTGACTAGTTACTACTTAGATTCAGATTATTATTACAAAATACAATCAACAAGTAAATTCCAGTGTGTTAGTTTAGATTTTACCAAACACTTTAAATGAATATCACACTTGTGACACCATGTGATCACTTTCAATTAATAATTTCAAAAATTGAAATCATATTCATATTACACTGATTTCATCAATGGCCAAACAATTATTTAGTTATATAGCTGTATATTTATTGTTTCATTACATCATCATTTTTCAGACATGTTAAATTTTTTTGTTGTTGATTGATTTTGATGTTGATCTTTCATTTTATTTATTTTAGTTGTTTACCAATGGCTGAAAAGTCCTGTAAGGTAATTTGTTAGGTTTCTTTTCAGTTTACCATATTTCAAACTGCACTAGTGCTGCAGCATCTGTCAGTATTTTAATAAATTTTTAAAAAATTGATGTAAATTACAGTTTAGATTGAATACAAGACGTGAAGAAATGTTGCAGAACAGAGTGAGTCAAACAACTATGAATCTTTTCTTTGTGTTTGGTAAAATATCCCATTATTTTATGATTTACTGAAGAATAAACAGCTTTTTATTTTTATGCATGTATACATTCCAGTGGACACAGTTTCATCTGTCTTATCAACAATAAAAACTGCAACTTTAAAACACTGTGAAAGTGTAACAACCCAAATGTACAACGGCAACACATAATTTCAAAAATTACTTAAGCACTGAACAATTTTGAGGTAATCACTCTGTCCTTGATGCAGTTATACTGCAAGTTGTACACAATGTTACTTCACCAAAAACTACGTGTTTTCATGTACTTTAGTGTTAATGTTTTGATTGCTTGGTTGCAATCATGCGTTGATAAATTAGTGACTGTGTTGGACAAATCTGTCAAAGTGGTGAAAAGCTAATGCAGATATTAGCATTTATCATTCTTATTTCTTTACTGTTTACCTCTTCTTCTTCTTCTTCTTCTTCTTCTTCTTCTTGTATTTTGATTTATTTAAAAAGATCACATTGAAAGGGAATTTTGTATAGTTGAATTTTCTTGCAAAGTGGTAGAAAGATGAGGATCACAACTTCCAGCACTTTCAAAATAAAATCAGAGTTGAAACAGAATGCAGATCATAATTAATAAACAAATAAGATTGTCACACATTGCCCACCCCTATATGTGACTGTGGGCCACAGTGCCACACATGTCAGCAGTAACAACAGTAACCAAGTACAACCCGGTTTCCAAACAATGTTAGTTAAACAATGTAAGTAAAACCAGAACATGATGATTTGCAAATCACGTAAACCCATATTTAAGTGAAAACAGAATAAAGACAACATATCAAATGTTGAAATGTTGAAATTTTATCGTTTTATGAAAAATATTTGCTCAATTTGAATTTGATGCCAGCAACACGTTTCAAAAAAGTTGGTACAGGGTCAACAAAGACTGGAAAAGTTGTGTAATGTGAAAAAAAACGGCTGGTTGAAAATCTCACAACTAATGAGGTTAATCGGCAACAGGTCAGTAGATGATTGGGTATAAAAAGAGGCTCCAGAGAGGCAGAGTCCCTGTGCAGTGAAGATGGGGAGACGTTCATCACTCTGTGACAGACTGTGGGAAAATAGTGCGACAGCTTCAGAATAACGTTCCTCAAAGTAAAATTGCTAAGAATTTGGGAATTTCAGCATCTACAGTTCATAAAATCATTAAAAGATTCAGAGAATCTGGAGAAATCTCTGTGTGCAAAGGAACAAGGCTGAAAACCGATATTGGACGGCAGGATTCTACTGGGCTCAGCAGCGTGGAGGGAGCCACCAGGAGGGATCAGATGATTTGGCCTCACTTTTAAGAAGCGATCATGTCGTCCATCTTTAAGCCTATAAACAGTTACTGCATCAGGTTTTCAGTCACAATGTTAATATGTTGATGTTTAGCAGGTCAAGGTTGTTATAAAACTAACAAAATAACTCAAACTAGAAAGGATTTTTTTTTTCGTCGACTGAAATAAAAATGAAAACAAGACTTTATTAAAAGAATAACTGAAACTGTATTGTGTTTACAGAACTAACTAAAATAAACTCAATTGACAGAGAAAATGTTTTCGTTTTCGTCTTTGTCCATTAAATTACATAAGCCTGGTATTTGGAGCTGGAGCAGACGGAGCGGCATCTGACAGCTCTGTGTCAAACAATGTAATGTCCAAACATTCAGCGTGTTGATGAGCTGAAGTACAGCACGCGAGGTATTCTTCTTTTTACTGACTGCAGCGATGTGTCATAGAGCTGCTGCAGCTGTGACTGCTGCTGGCCGGTCCAGTTCATTGATGAGTCAGTTTCAAGTTGGTTCATCTGAACCAAACCTTGAGTTTTTGAGTTTACTCACGTTTTTTTTTTCAGATTGACTCAACTTGCGTCTCACATCAGAAGATAAGAGAGCACAAGCAAACCTCTGAGCCAAAAACCAATATTGGATTATTGCGATCTACAGGTCCTCAGGCGGCACTGCATTAAAAACAGACACAGTTCAACAGTGGAAATCATTGCATGGGCTCAGGAACACTTCCGAAAACCATTCTCTGTGAACACAGTTCGTTGCCTCATCCACAAATGCAGGTTGAAACTCTACCATGCAAAGAAGAAACCAATCTAAACATGGTCCAGAAGCATCGCTGACTTCTCTGGGCTGAGCTCATTTAAGGTGGTCTGAGGTGAAATGGAATCTGTCCTGTGGTCTGACCAATCAAAATTTCAAATTCTTTTTGGAAATCATGGATACTGTGTCCTCCAGGCTAAAGAGGAGAGGGACCATCCAGCTTGTCATCAGTGCACAGTTCAAAGCCAGCATCCATGATGGTGTGGGGGGGCATTAGGGCCCATTTGGGCAGCTTGCACATCTGGGAAGGTTCCATTAATGCTGAATGATATATTCACGTTTTGGAGCAAGTTATGCTGCTTTTTCAGAGAAGGCCTTGCATGTTTCAGCAAGACAACGCCAAACCACATTCTGAGCGTATTACAACAGCATGGCTCTGTAGTAGTGGAGTCCGGACCTGTCACCCACTGAAAACATTCGGTGCATCATGAAATGAAAAATACGACAAAGGATACCCTGAACTGCTACGTCACATGAGAATGGGACAACATTTCACTTTCAAAAGTCCAGCAACTGATCTCAGCTCCCAAACGTTCACAGATTGCTGTTGATAGAAGAGCTGATGAACACAGTGGTAAATGTGACCCTGTCCCAACTTTTCTGAAACACTACTCTTTGTGTCAAAACCCAGTCACACCTTAAAAAATGCCTTGTGGTTCAACTAAAATGAGGAAATTCACCTTACTTCAAAAGCAGCTGATGGCTTGGAGTGAAGGTATGAAAGAAATGAAACAATACTTGTCAGTGATGTGGTGGAAAAAAAATTTCAATCAATTAAAATGGCTTTGCATGCAAACACAAGCATGTGCTTGCTCACACGGCATCAGGTCAATGAGATGGACGACGCGTCTCCACTTCCTCCCACTCTGCAGAAATGAATTGGAGCCCGACTCAGCGCAGTATTGATCAGGGGGTGGAGCCTGCTCCTACACTCAATCAATCACACCTGTCAGCCATGATGTTACACTCTTGTTTTATGGCAATAAATAAATAAGTAAAAATGAACACTCGTACAGACATCAGCGTGATAAATACCTACCTGCCCGGCAGAAACCATTTTTTGCAAAAGTTCATTTAATGTGTACTTTGATGTTTTTAGTTTGCCCCCATGTCCCATCCACTAATGTGGAGGGAGCAGACCTGTACAGGAGCCAGACACCAGGAGGGATCAGATGATTTGGCCTCACTTTTAAGAAGCGATCATGTCGTCCATCTTTAAGCCTATAAACAGTTACTGCATCAGGTTTTCAGTNAAATCATATAATAGTCAATTTATTCTTTAAATAGGCTGTCCTTCATACCAGAACACTAAAAGTACAGGTGTAACCAAAACACAATGCAGTCTTGGCAGTCCTTTATGTACATATTTCAATAAATGCATAGATACTATAAGGATGAGCAATTGACTTGAAAAGTAGAAAAACTGACATTTAGAACCTCTCACCAACTTAATCCTGCTCATGTTGGTTAATGCTTCCCTCAATGTGAGCGAACTGTCCTAAAAAAATACCACCTCCTGGTTAGTTAGGTACTTATTCGTGTCCTGCGTTGTGTGTGTATGTGTGTTTCCAAGTAGCCGTGGACCTGTTACTGCACCTGCAGCTACTGCCGTCATTCCATGTGCTGTTACTGATAACTGTAGCTGCCTTCTTCTTCTCTTAGAGTTTGATGTCAGACTAGGACGCTTGTAGGGTTATTATACTGATATAGTCCTGTTAAAATCACACAAATTTTGGAATCGACTTGGTACCAAAGTATTGGTTCTCATGACACCCGTTCTTTAGACAGGATGTAAAGTGTGTGGGTTTGTCTTTGTGTTTCACCTCTGATACTCGCTGTGGTTTTCTTGTTCTTCAAAATGACACTTATTTTTGTCAGAGCCAGTGCTGCCAAGTATCTTTGGAGGATTCTGGACAGTCTCAATATTCAGCTTCATCATGGCTGGATGCCTGTTTGTCATTCTCATATGTAAGTTGAGCCTCCTATACATTTTGTAATTATTAGAGAATTTTGTTTTTCAAATTTGGCAAAAACATTCACTTGGACTTAAGGATGAACTGGATTTGGTGGTGAAGGTCACGGTGACCCCAAAAACAATTTTTTTATTCATATGCTAATATGGCACAATTTAATACAAATGTCTAATAGGATAAAATGATGGAGTGATTATATCTTATATCCAAATGGTGAAATGCCAGCTCACTGTGACATCATAATGCTCTGCAAAAACACTTCTGAACATTATTCAACACCAGAAGTCAAGAAAGAGAGATTGTGACCATATGTCCTACAACTTGGCTGGTGGAGGCAAACAATCGTAATGTGGTAATTCTAGTTTACGAGTTGAAATGTTACGTTATGCGGTCTTACTGCCTGTGTTGTTGCTCTGTGATGTTTGATCTTGACCTCTGACAGAATTACACATTAGGTGAAGTTTAATCTTTCCACATTTTGTTGAAGATATTATTACATCTTATTTACCTTGTTAACACATTGTATTTTCAACAGGTTCCCTTCATCTGATTCAAGTTCAAGGTCAGTTTGATCGATCACCTTTCATATCCTGCTCTGTTGTTTTCACAGTGTATTCTAGTCTGTTAGTAATTTGCCCATTTTTAGTCAGTTTGGTTGTACAGTATAATTTTCTTTACTTCCTCTAAATCACAATTTTGCATCAGGAATATTATGACATTAAAACAAACAAATGTAAATCTCCATTTAACTGAAAATAGAACAAAACAACATATCAAATGTTGAAATGCAGTAAGTTTATTGTTATATCAAAAATATATTCTAAATTTGAATTTGATGCTCGCAAAATGTATTAAAAAAAGCGTTCACCACTGTGTTGCATCACCTCTTCTTTTAACAACACTGTAAATGTTTGGGAGCTGAGGAGATCAGTTGCTGGAGTTTTGAAAGTGAAATGTTTTCCCATTCTTACCTGATATAGGATTTCAACTGCTCAACAGTTCGGGGTCCCCTATTGTATTTTTCTTTTTATGATGTGCCAAATGTTTTCAGTGGGTGACAGGTCTGGACTGCAGACAGGCCAGTTTAGTGTCCGAACACTTCTACTAAGGAGCCATGCTGTTGTAATACATGCAGAATGTGGTTTGGCATTTGTCTTGCTGAAATATGCAAGGCCTTCTCTGAAAAAGACATAGTCTGGATGGCAGCATATGTTGCTCCAAAACCTGTATATACCGTTCAGCATTAATGGAACTTTCCCAGATGTGCAGGTTACCGAAGCGGTGGGCACTAATGCACCCACATACCATCATGGATGCTGGCTTTTGAACTGTGTGCTGATAATAAGCTGGATGGACCCTCTCCTCTGTAGCCCGGAGGACGCGGTCCATGGTTTCCAAAAACAATTTGACATTTTGATTCGTCAGACAACAGGACAGTTTTCCATTTTGCCTCAGACCATCTTGAATGAGCTCGGGCCCAGAGAAGTCAGCAACGTTTCTGGATCATGTTTAGATGTGGTTTCTTCTTTGCATGGTAGAGTTTCAATCTGCATTTGTGGATGCATTGACAAACAGTTTCACAGACAATGGTTTTCAGAAGTGTTCTTGTGCCCATGCAGTGACTCCCACTATAGAATTATCTGTTTTTAATGCAGTGCTGCCTGAGGAGCCGAAGATCATGGCCATCCAATATTGTTTTTTTCGGCCTTGTTCCTTGCACACAGAAATTTTTTTGGTATTCTCTGAGTTTTTTAGTGATATAATGAACTGTAGATGCTGAAATTCCCAAATTATTTGCAATTTTACATTGAGGAACATTATTCTTCAATTGTTGCACTTGCATTTGTCCACGCAGTCTTTCACAGAGTGGTGAACCCCTCCCCATCTTCACTTCACAGAGACTCCGCCTCTCTATGAGCCTATTTTTATACCCAATCATCTACTGACCTGTTGCCAATTAACCTAATTAGTTAGATAATTAAGTAATTAGTGAGATATTCAACTGGGTGTTTTTCCAGTCTTTTATTGCCCCTGTCCCAACTTTTTTGAAACATGTTGCTGGTTTCAAATTCAAATTGACCATCTATTTTTCATAAAACAGTAAAAATTCTCAGTTTCAACATTTGATATGTTGTCTTTGTTCCATTTTCACTTAAATTTTTATTTCCATCTTATACAGTGTCCAGACTTTTTTGGAAACAGGGTTGTATTTAAATGTTTTTACACTGTAAAGCTTGAAGATTTAAATTCTCCATCACCACACTGTATATAGTAATGAAGTTTTACAGTTTTGTCAGTTTGATAATTTGATTTTGTTGTCAGATTCTGCTTTATTCACAGTAATGTTTGTTATTATACTGTAAATCACTCTCACCTAAAAACGTTACCAGTAAAACACAATGACTGAAGTGTGACATTGTGACCATTATTTATAATTATTGCTAAACTGCTAAAATATGCAGTGTACTTGTTGACAGAATGGCACTTTGTGTTTAAATAATTTTTCATTAATCTTTGTGTAGGTCAAAAACCACAGCTGAGTCTTCATGGTGACCTTGTTCACTTCACTTGCTCACTGCCTGGATCTGCTAATAATGTAACAAGCTGTAACCTGTACTTTGGAGAAAGAAGTCGTCCAGTCCAAACAACTGTCTGGAAGAAAGAAAACTCAGCTAAACGGTGGTTCTGCCAGTTTAGTATCAACATAGATGATTTCCTGAGACATCTGCATTTTGTTCAACAAAAGGATGCCAGCTGTGATTACAATTTAGGAAGTGAACGCAGCTCTTTGTCTCCTCGTAGTGATGGATACATGTTGACCGGTAAGTCAAAGACGACATGGATTGATACCAGATTGACTTTGCTTTCTGTAGAGTCTAACCATGAACTTAAAGCCCCAGAGAGGCCCATTTTCACTGTTACCTTCCTGTAGCATTTACTTGGCATGATGATGATGGTCACAAACCATTTGCCTGTTCCGTCAAGCTGCGCCTGCCGCCTGACTGAAAGTTTCTATCTATGAACCACAGCATCCATTAAGGGGGCATCCTGTGTACAAACTGTGAACTACATTACATTGACTTCTAATATGGAAATGACTTCTAGACTGTATGTGCCACAACACAACACTTCATTTGAAATTAATGAATGTTTTAAAGTGAATTGCTGCTGAATTTCATGGCAACTCAAAGTTGTATCGAAGTGATTGTGCAAATCACAGAAATAGCACAAATGTTAATTCATTTGTACATAACATTGACAAATGGCACAAATCTATTTCCTTTCACTGTAGATATTGTGGAAAAAGAATCACCCACAAAACCAGTGTTCACTATGACCACAGGTAGGACATGTTATACATCTAACCAGCCATCCAGAACATTATCACATATTACTTCTGTAAAATATTTTCAAGTTCATTGTGCTTTTAATGCCCAAGTGACTACACAAATACACTTTAACCAACATGTATCCACACATGAAACTGACAGGTCCAAATCCATTTTATTGTTTTGTACATATTGTGAAAATAGAGTCACGCACGCCACCGACTATGTCCAAATTTACTACAGTCGCAAGTAGGACATGTTATACATCTAAACTACCATCCAGAACATCATCACATGATACTTCTATAGAATATTTTTCAAGTTTATTGTCCTTTTAATCACCAGGTTTGACTTTTAGCAGCCCTTGTGCCTCCAGTCCTGTAACTCCTGTGAAAGTAGCATCAAAATTGTAAGAGTTGTCAAAAACTTTGACAACTATTAGCAGTGGATCACTCGGCTTGTGCGTCGATGAAGAACACAGCTAGATGCGAGAACAAATGTGAATTGCAGGACACATTGATCCTCTACAAATTTTCGTATAACAAAATTATACAAATATTTTGTGTGACATTAATCACAAAGTACATGTTTCTTCTGTTGCTGCCTGCTTAAGTGTATACGTAAATACACTGTTGCACACGTGTCCACACATGAAAATTATATGTTCAAATCCATTTTATTGTTATAGATATTGTGGGAAAATGTCCACATTTACTATGACCACAGGTAGGATATGCTGCACATTTAAATAGAAATCTAGAAAACTGTCACAAATATATTTTTTATTTTAAAAGTTTTAAAAGTTTTTAATCAACAGGTCTGACTGTTAGAAGGACTCATGCTTCAACTCCTGTAACTCCTATAAAAGGTAACAAAATTACACATACTGTGTGTCCTTTTTTCTAGTATTATGAATATTATGACATGTTTGTTTCTTCATTCACAGGTCTGACTGTTGCTAGACCAATGATCACTAAGGGACGTTTTATTTCTACTTCCCCAACATCAGTGAAACCACCATCAGGTAAAACACTTCCTAAGTTTCTCATTGATTCACATAGATTAAAAAAAGCTCTGTCATTTGAATTGCATGGCCCCTCAAAGCAAGCCAGTTACATTTATATACAACTAAACTGCAACTGAAAATAGATTTTGAGGGAAACTTGTGTTACTGGATTATGTATGGATACAGTATTTTATACACTACTTTATTGCAAAGTTGTTTAAAATTGTTACCATCTCATCTTTAGTATGTTTGTGCTGGATTTGAGTATGTATTGCTCAGCAGTGTCACACGTCATGATGCGTAGCATGTCCTTACCCTGAATTGAGTGATTCATCGTATTCATAACTTCATTTATTTTACTGTTTAATTTTGTATCAGTTGCAAATAAATGCTTTGTCTCTGATTTTTCTACTGTACTGGTAGTACATGCAGACTTCCTGCTTTTGTGTTACAAATTCAACTAACACTTGTTTGTGGCTTCCAAAACAGGAATGAGGATATGGAAGAGAGTTGTGACTGGTTTCGGAGTAACTGTGGGTATCATCTCACTGGGACTGGCACTTCTCTGTACCAAAAGTGGTGAGAACTATGTTGATTTATATATCCAGTAAAGCTTATATATATATATTTTTTTTTCCAATGTACACACTCAAAGTACATTACTTAGTATTTCATGGCAAAAAGCTATAAACATCCCTATAAAAACAAATCAAGGTATCAAGAAAAAGTCTTTAGTATCATTAAGTCCAGGTATTTAATCACTGAGGACTTATTACAGATCTTTAAATTTAGGAGAACAATTCCTGTCAAATTCCTGACATAGATCAGGACTATACTTTAGGCCTAGATGAATCTACATAGAATCTTAATTATATGTATTTCATTTTATACAGATGTTGCAGTAAAATGCCAAACTTGACTGAAAACAAGAATCTTACTGTGTGGTTCTCTCACTTGCAGGTTCTGGGAAAGACAGTCGAGAGCCTCAAAATGAGGATGTGAGTGAGGCATGAAGCACAGTATTGAATATATTTGCTATACAGGTTTGAAGAGGCTATAGATTTATAGATTTAAAGAGCTTTTACGCTTATTGTCTTTCTTTTCTAGTCTGACCTATACCATGTGTACGCCAATATCTCTGAGGAGCCAGCTGCATCAGCCCAGAGGGAAACTGTGGATGGCACCCTGCAGATACACTGAGATCTGTACAGAGGAACAGAATCCGATAACCCAAGGAGCTGTTTTTAAACAATGTGTTATTTTTTTCCTTCTCTTTCATATTGTATTAATGACCCAACAGAGGGAAGCTGATGTAGGTAATATGTGGTCTGGTGTTGACCTCCAAAAAATCTTTGATACAGGCAACTGTGGAAGCCCTCTTTACAAGCTAAAGTTGACATGAATGATACAGTTCTCTTGTTT